>JAQJAA010000007.1:0-28834 GCA_028827535.1 Penicillium sp. DV-2018c
GTTACTGGTTCAGCCTTTCGGCCATTGACCAATATTCCTCACTGCTGTACATAAAAGCATTGGGTTTTTTCAGACCCAATGTGGTCGATCAACTTTCCAGTTACGACTACGGTTTATTGCTAGAAAAGTCATTACCTTTCCTACTACTCACCGAGATAAAAATTTTCATCTTAAAGCGGAACATTCCTGCTCCTTTGGTTATAAGGGATCTTTCCCCTTTCTTTAAGGTAGCCAATTTATCTTTTACTCACCTGTACACCACTACTACTCTGTTTAACTATATTATATATAGTTAAACTTAAATAGTCGTTCGATTAGCATGTGTCAAGTACTTGGACAGTGTTCAGTTAGAGCCATCATCAAACTCTTTATTTTATATTTTATACATATATGATATTGAGGGAATACCATATAGATATGATGTATATCATATCTATATTGTTTCATACGTAACCTTAACACTATTAATATTAAGGTTATTATTTAAGATATAATTAAGCCAGTTTCTGTTTAATTTTAATAATTCTAAATAAAAACTTAACATAGGATTCTTGTTCGCTATTATTTTATTTTTACTTTAATAATTAGTATTTTATTATAACTTAAATTATTAGTATTTTATTATAATTTTAGTTTCTGTTAACATCCTTATATTTTTATAATTATTGAATATATATATTCAAATGTATATGTCTAATAAGTATTGGACTTTCCTTTTTTCATAAAATTTTTATATCTTAAAATTATTATTAATAAAATTTTTATATATTAAAATTATTATTAATTGCTTAGAGTTATTGCTTAGAGTTCTTTATTATATTAATGTAAGTCTAAACCATCTTTAATATATGAACAAGCTAAAACTACAAAAACTTGAGCTTGAATAAATGCTATAGCTAATTCTAAACCTGAGAATGCAATAATAAATGCTAAAGGTATTAAACCTAAGAAGAAGAATATTATACCACTAGTCATAATATTATATGTGAATCCACTTAAAATACTTAAAAGCATGTGACCACTTAATATATTAGCAGCTAATCTTAATCCTAATGAAACATTTCTAGATAAGTATGAAATAAATTCAATTAAAACTAATAATGGTAATAAAGCTAAAGGACAACCTGAAGGTACAAATAATGAGAAGAATTTTAACCCATGTCTTTGGAAACCTAATATTGTTGCACCTAAAACAACTGTAAAACTAATTGAGAATGTTAATATAAAGTGTGCTGTAGATGCAAAACTATATGGTACTAAACCTATTAAATTATTTACTAAAATAAAGATGAATAATACATACATTAATGGGAAAAACATTTGTCCTTTATTAGGATTAATTTGATTTACTACTATACCATGTACTGTAGCATATATACTTTCTTGACTGATTGATCAGTTATTTGGTATTATTTTATTATTATTTGTTGCTAATAAGCTATATGTTAAAATTAAAAAGATACTTATTGATAAGTATAAACCTATATTTGTTAATGATAAGTGTAAATTACCTAATAAGTTAGCGTTAAGAGAAAATAAATCTCTTACTTCAAATTGGTCTAATGGACTTAATACAAAATCTAAATGACGCATATTATTGTTTATTTATAAGATATATATAAATATTAACTTATTATTTTCATTATTTTATGAAACTCTATTAATTTAGAGATATATATAATAATAAATAATTATTATTATGTTTTAGTTATATATTATGCAAACTACTTATTTATTTAATTATATTTTATTTATTTAATTATAATTTATTTATTTATTTATTTAATTATAATTTATTTATGTAAATACGTGAAATAAAAGTACGTACAAATCTAGGTAATATGTATTTAGTAAATGTATATATTAATACTGTTAATATAACAAAAGTAAATACTACTTGATTTACAAAAAAGAATGGTACTAATTGTGGCATATATTTGTATTTTATCTATTATATGGATATTTTCTTAATATATATCTTGACTTTTTTTTAGATTATTAGGTAAAGTAAATAATAAGCCCTTAAGATGAATCGAACATCTATCAAAATATTAACAGTATTCCGCTCTACCATTGAGCTATAAAGGCTAAAAATAATTATTGTGCTATAAAAGCTAAAACAATAATAGTTATAATAATAATAATAATTATTATCTTAATTCTTACCCAAGGGTCGAACTTGGATCAAAATATTAGAAGTATTCTGCTCTGCCATTGAGCTAGTAAGAATATAAATAAATATAATATTAAATATAATAAATGTTATTATAATTATGTATATTATATTAATTACAAAGGTTATAATAATTAATAAAATTAATTATGTATAATATATTAATTTATGTTATAAATTAAAGAAGAAACAGAGTAATGTAAACCATCTAAAATAGGAGCAGGATAAATACCAAATAATACTGTAAACACTACAAATACTAATAATAATATAAACTCTCTTCTAGTTACATCACCTATATTTTCTACAAAATATACAGAATAAGAACCACCAAAAGCTATTCTATTATACATAAATATAGTATAAGCAGCAGATAATACAATAGAAGTACTAGCTAGTATACCTAATATAGGCATTCTTTCAAATGCACCATATAAAGACATGAATTCACCTATGAAATTTAAAGTTAAAGGTGTACCACTATTACCTAAACATAATATAAAGAATAATATAGAGAATATAGGCATAACTTGAGCCATACCTCTATAATATGTGATTAGTCTAGTAGATGATCTATCGTATAAAATACCTCCAGCACAAATAAATAATCCTGGTGATACAAAACCGTGAGCTAAACCTAAAACTATTGCACCTTCTATACCTTGTATTGTATTACTAAACGCACCTATTAAATATACAGCTGCGTGAGATACAGAAGAGTAAGCAATTAATTCTTTAATATCTATTGTTCTTAATGTACTAAAACTAGCATAAATAATAGTTATTACACCTATTACATATATAATATATGTAAAGTTTAAAGAAGCTTTAGGTAATAAAGGTAACATTAATCTAAAGATACCATATAAACTTAATTTTAAAACTATACCAGCTAATATAATACTACCAGATAATGGTGATTCAACGTGAGCTTTTAATAATCAAGTATTTAAAAAGATAACTGGTGTTTTTACAGCAAAAGCTATAAATATACCGTAAAATAAAAATAATTGTGTTATATAACTAAAGTTTGCTTTAGATAAAGCATCAAAATCAGTAGTACCCATAATAGAAGACATAACTATTATAGATAATAACATAAATAATGAACCCAATAATGTATATAAAAATAAATAGAAACTAGCTCTTACTTTATTACTTGAACCAAATAATCCTATTAATAAAAATAAAGGTGGTAATATACTTTCAAAAAAGATATAAAATAATAATATATCTAAAACTAAAAACACTGCTAATAATAATGTTTCTAATAATAACATAATTACTACAAATGATAATACATTTTGAGATTGTATTGAATTTCAATTTGATAATATAGCTATAGGCATTATTATAGTTGTTAATAATATAAAATATATAGATAAACCATCCACACCTAAATAAATATCAAAATAACTTATTTGATAATGTTCTTCTATAAATTGAAATTGTTTACTACTAAAATCAAAAAGTATAAACATAACCAGTGATACTATTAAATTTATTATTGATGTAGTTAAGGCTATAGATTTTATTTTTATATTATTTACTATACCTATACCATAATTAGTCTGTATTGTTACAAGACTTATACCTATTAATGGAATTAATAATAATAATAAAGACATATTTAAAATTTTAATATATAAACTTTCTGCTTAAATATTTTTGTTACACCTTATATATGCTATAAAGCTTAAGTATATATTAGTTTAAACTATATTATAAATAATAATGATTGTTTATTAATTTATTTTTTTATAATACATATATACTATATTGTAACATATAAGTATAATATTAAATATATTTATGATTATATATTTAAATAAAAAATAAATATAATATATGTATATAAATTAGTTAAAACTAATATATAATAAAAATAGTTAAATTTAATATATAATAAAATTACATTAAAGTACTAAACTTGTAGGTAAAGCATCTAAAGCAAATATAATACAAGGTATTAAAGTAACATATGCGATAATTAAAGGTAATAATACAGTTCAACAAACAGACATTAATTGATCAAAACGAATTCTAGGGAAAGAAGCTCTAGTTCAAATAAACACAAATATTAATAAAGCAGTTTTAAAAGCTAAATTTAAAGGAGATGAAGAAAAATTAATAAATATATCTTGTAATATAGAACTATTGATACCAAATAAATATAAAATATCTATTATAAATTCAACAGGTATAATACATAAATAACCACCTAAAAATAAAATACTATTTAAAATACAAATTAATATAATACTAGCATATTCAGCTAAGAAAAAGAATACGAATACACTAGCTGAATGTTCTGTCATGAAACCACTAACAAGTTCTGATTCAGCTTCAGCTAAATCAAAAGGAGCTCTATTAGTTTCTGCTATAGAACCTATAAAGAATATTATAAATAAAGGAAATAATGGTAATAAGAAATCAACTATTCTTTGTGATTCTACAATAGTTATAATATTTAAATTACCTGTTAATAAGATTATTAATATAATTACAGAACTTAATATTAATTCATAACTAATTAACTGAGCTGTACTTCTTAATGAACCTAAAAAAGCATATTTAGAATTAGCAGATCAACCTGCTAATAATATACCATATGTAGCTAATGATGATACAGCTAACATATAAAGCATACCTAAACTATAATCAGATACAAATATCCCACTATCAAATGGTACAACTAAATAACCTAATAAAGAAAAGATTAAAGTTATCATAGGTCCTATGAAAAATAATATAATATTAGCTTGTGTAGGTGCAACATATTCTTTTAATAATAATTTTAAAGCATCAGCAAATGCTTGTAATAAACCATAATAACCTACTGCATTAGGTCCTAATCTTCTTTGCATAGAAGCCATAGTTTTACGTTCAGCTATAGTAACAAAAGCAACTGAAAGTAAAGCAGGTACTATTAATAATAGTCCTTCAATAATTGAAATAATACTTATCATTTATTTATTTATTATTTATTATAACACTATATATCCATAGAATTTATATTTATATATTAATTATTGTAATTAGCAACCTGCAGTTTTTATTCTATATATATAAATATTTAATAAATATACTCAATATTATATATTGAAACTTTTTATGTTTAATATAAATAAAAAAAAATAATAAACTAAATATATAAAAAATTTAATAGTATATTATAAATAAAAAGTCTTAAATAAGACTTATAATACCCTAAGGAGTTCGGGGAACTCGAATCCCTTTATTTCGATTTGCAATCGAAACGCAGAACCTTCTACTCAAACTCCTATAATATGTATATATAAATTAACAATAATTTGTATATATAAATTAATTTGTATATATAAATTATATATACAACAAATTAACAATATTAATATATATTAATTATTTTTTAATAGCTAACTCTACTAAACTATTTTCAATAATACTTACTACAGGTACTATAATAAAGAAGTGTGCAAAGTATAACACAGTTGATATTTGTCCCAATTCAATAAATGGTGTTTCAACGTGTTTTGCACCTATTTGCATTAATACTAAGAAATTAGCTACAAATATGAAGAATGCAATTTTACTTAAAGGTCTAAATTGTACTCCTCTTAATTTAGATAAATCTGTTAATGGCATTGCCATTAAAGCTAAAATAGCAGCAAACATAGCTATAACACCTAATAATTTATTAGGGATAGATCTTAATATAGCATAGAAAGGTAATAAGTATCACTCAGGAACAATAGCAGGTGGAGTTTGCATAGGATTAGCTACAACATAATTTTCACTATCTCCTAATGCATTAGGCATAAAGAAAACAAATATAGATAATACTATAAAGAATAAGAATATAGTAATTAAATCTTTAAATAAGAAATATGGAGCAAAAGGTAATCTATCATAATTAGCTGATATACCTAAAGGATTACCTGATCCTACTACATCGTGATAAGCTATTAAGTGCATTAATACTAATGCAGCTAATACGAAAGGTAATAAGAAGTGTAATGCAAAAAATCTATTTAATGTTGCATTATTAACTGAAAAACCACCTCATATAAATTCAACTATATCTTGACCTATTCAAGGTATAGCACTCATTAAGTTAGTAATAACAGTTGCTCCTCATAAACTCATTTGACCATATGGTAATACGTAACCTAGGAAAGCTGTAGCCATCATTATTATAAGGATTACTGTACCTATAACTCATGTTAATGTTCTTGGTGATTTATATGATCCATAGTATAAACCTCTACCTATGTGTAGGTATACTAAGAAGAAAAAAGCTGAAGCTGTATTAGCGTGTAAATAACGCACTAATCATCCGTTGTTAACATCTCTCATAATGTGTTCAACTGAATTAAATGCTTCTAAAACACTAGGTGTGTAATGCATAGCTAATGTAACTCCTGTTACAATTTGTATTATTAAACATAATGCTAATAATGAACCAAAGTTTCATAAATAACTTATATTAGCAGGTGTTGGTGCGTCGATTAAGTAAGCATTAACTAATCTTAATAAAGGATGACTTTTAATAATTCTCATTTTTTTTATTATTATTATTATTATTATTCTATTTTATGTTTTATTTTGCTATATTTTAATATAAATAAATAAATATATAAATCTAATTGTTTATATATATTTATTTATATGATTTTGTTCAATTATATACTGATATACAGTACCTAAAGAAATTAAAATTCCTATTTTTAATATATATATATATATGTTATAGTTATGTATAGAACATATCATATATTGTAAAATATATGACTAATTATATATGATATATAGATTATATAAAATAATTAATAGTATTATATATATATATATTATGTAAAATATATAAACAATCAAATATAAGTTATATATAATATACTTAATTATAATTACATAGATGTATTAAATACTAATATTAATAATAATATAATACGTATATATCGTATATATAATTATATTATGAGTATAATATAATAGCTAATATATTAGACATATGTAATCATTCATTAGGCATAATCATAAATAAAAGTATGATTAAAGTTAAAATAGAAATAATAATAGATAAAGAACTAGATAAAGCAAATTTAGAATTAAAATATACTTTATTAATTACTTTATTATTTTGTAAAACAAGAGCAGGTATTCTTAAATCTTTTAAACTACTAAAATAAGTATAAGAATGTTTATCAAAGAACATAGTTTTAACTATGAATAAGTAATAAACAGCACTAATAACACTAGTTAATACTCCAATAAGAGTTAAGAAAATAAATCCTTCTTGTAAAGCAGCAGAGAATACCATCTGTTTAGCAAAGAATCCCATTAAAGGTGGAATACCAGCAAATGAGAATAAAGTAATAGTTAAACTTAAAGCTAAGAAACTATTAATATGGAAATATCCTTTAAGTTGACTTATAAGTTGTATAGGTGAATTATTTTTATCAATTAAATTATTATGATTAATATTTTTATCATTATAAGCATATAGACTATAACCAATAGCAATTAATAAAATAAATGCATTTAAATTAGATAAACTATATTGAACTAAATAAAAAATAAATGATTGAATAGATTCAACACTATTAATAGTTAAAGCTAATAACATAAAACCTAAATGAGATATAGTACTATAAGCAAATAATCTTTTAATTCTAAATTGTGTTAAACCTAATACAGTACCAATAATTAAAGATAATAATGAACTAATTAATAAACTAGTAGTTCAAGTATATTGTGTAGTAATATAAATACTATTAGTATAATGAACCAATTGTAATAATAAAGTTAATATAGAAATTTTAGCAATTATAGCAACAAAAGTAGTAACAATAGTAGGAATACCATCATAAACATCAGGAGATCAAAAATGGAATGGTGCAGCAGATATTTTAAATAAGAATCCTATAGTAATTAATAATAAACAATAAGGAATATAAGTAGTAATATCTTGTTGATTTAATACACCAGCTAAATTATTTATAACATAAAAACTATCTAAATAAGTTACACCTAAATTAGCATATATTAAACCTATACCTAGTAAAATGAAACAAGAAGATAATCCACCTAATAAAAAATAAGTTAAACCAGCAGATGTAGCAGATTCAGAATTTCTATACATAGTACATAATAAATATAAACCATAACTTTGTAATTCTATAGATAAAAATATAGAAACAAAATCACTACTAGAAATTAATAATATACTACCTATTACAATAAATAATAACATTAATGTATACTCTAATATTGTATATTGTTCTCCTTTTTTTAAAATTATATTAGATACAGCAATATTTTTAACAAATTGTAATTTAGTAAATAATAATTTAGATAAACTTAAATACTCACTAGATATAAGTTTTCTAGGATAGAAACCAGTAATATTCAATATTAATAATGTAATAATAAATATTAATATATGAAATGTAAGTGTTATAGGTGATGTATAAAATAAACCACCGAACAACCCTATACCGTTATCTAAATATGTTATAAATAAATTATTATAAGATAAATAAATACAGTAAAATAATATTATAATACCTACTCTAGAATAAAGAATAGCTGTATCACGTCTAAATGACAATGCATTAGATAATATTAAACAGAAGATTGATGATAAAAGCATATCTGTATAAAAAATAAAAATAAATTTAAATTAAACAAAATAAATAATAGGTATAAATATATACCTATTATAAAAATAAATAAATAATAAATAATATCTTAATAAACAATAACTTATTAATATTAAAAATTATTTAGTATATATTAAGATTAAATTATTATTATTATATAGTTTATAATAAAAAAGTAATAACTTGTTAATATTAAATTAATATTTAGTAAATATTACAATAAGTAATAACTTGTTAATATTAAATTATTATTTAGTAGATGTTGAATTATTATTATTTAATAATGCAAACAAAGTAAATATAACTAATATAAATAAATTATTATCATTATATGAGAAATATATTAATGAAATATAGAACATTAAACCTATTAAAATATATAAAGCATAAGTAGTTATTACACCAGTACTTAATTTACCTAAACTATTACTTAAAGATAATAATCCTTTTTCTAAACCATAAGGTCCTAAGAATTCAACAGAACCTTTATCTAAACTCTTAGTAGTTTGACCACCTAATTTAAGAACACCTTCAACAATATATTTATTATAGAATAATTCTATATAAAATCTTTGGTTAAAGAAACTAAATAAATTATAACCAAATCTTGAGAATTTAAAGTTAATAAGTAATTTAGGTAAGAATTCAGAGAATAAAACAGAAATAATACTTAAAGAAACAGTAAAAATAAATGGTAATAATTTAAAGAATGTAGGTACAGCAAATTCAGTATCTAACATAATTTCATGACTAGGATGAATAAATAAACTATTATCAACAAAGAAACCAGTACCTAAACCAATAAACATATCTTTAGTTAAATAACCAAAGAATATAGAGAAAATAGATAAGATAATTAAAGGTAAAGTTAAGAAAATATCACCTTCATGAGCATGTTTATAACTAGATAAAGGTCCATTAGGATTAGCTAAGAAAGTTAAATATAAAACTTTAGCAGAATAAAGTGTAGTAAACATAGCACCAATAGTAGCAACAAAATAAACTATAGTACCAGATAAGTAGAATTGACCATAAGAAGATTCTAAAATAAAATCTTTAGAATAGAATCCAGTCATGAAAGGTACAGCAACTAAACTTAATGAAGCAATTAACATAACTGAATAAGTTAAAGGTAAAAACTCTCTTAAACCACCATATTTTCTAAAATCTTGGTTATCAGCAACAGCGTGTATAACTGATCCTGCACCTAAGAATAACAATGCTTTATAGAAAGCGTGGTTAACTAAGTGGAATAAAGCTAAATTATAACTAGATAAACCAATAGCAATAACCATCATACCTAATTGACTCATAGTAGAATAAGCAATAACTTTTTTAATATCTTGTTGGAATAATCCAATTAAAGAACTAAATACTGTAGTAATAGCACCTAATCATAAACATAAAACCAATACAGTAGAACTATATTCAATTAAAGGTGAAGATCTCATTAATAAGTAAACTCCAGCAGTAACCATAGTAGCAGCATGAATTAAAGCAGAAACTGGTGTTGGACCTTCCATAGCTTGAGGTAATCAAATATGTAAACCAACTTGAGAACTTTTAGCTGTTGCACCTATTAATAAACATATACCAACTAAAGTGATTATAGTTTCATTATAGTAAGGTGCTAAAGCAAATACTGTACTATAATCAATATTACCAAAAGATCATAATATAGCAAACATACCTACAGTTAATAAACAATCACCTACTCTATTAGTTAATAAAGCTGAGATAGAACTTTGATTTGCTGCAATTCTAGTAAATCAGAAATTTACTAAAAGATATGAACAAATACCTACACCTTCTCAACCTACAAACATAATTAAATAATTATTACCTGTTACTAATATAATCATCATAAAAGTGAATAAACTTAAGTAACTAAAAAATCTTTGATTATGTGGATCATGACTCATATAACTTATAGAATAAATATGTACTAAACTAGATACTATTAATACTGGTATTAACATAGATACAGTTAATGAATCAAATCTAAAGTTTCATAAAACATTTAGTGATTCTACATCTATTCATCTAGCTATATTTATTGTTACAGGTATATTATTAAAACCTACTTCAAAAAAAGCTATTATAGCTAAAAGTGTTGTTGTTATTACTGAACCAGATGTTATTATATGTGATCCTGTTACACCTACTTTTCTACCAAAGAAACCTGATACTATTGAACCTATTAAAGGTAAAATTATTAATGTTAAATACATTTATTTATATTGTATTGTTATACTACCTCTTAATCTATAATATGCAACTAATATTCCTAAACCTATTGCAGATTCAGCTCCTGCTATTGTTAAAATATATACAGCAAAAGTTTGTCCTAATATATCATCAAAACTAAGTGAACTGATTAATATTAAAAATGTTACAGATAATAACATTATTTCTATAGAGATTAACATTAATATTATGTTTTTTCTATTTAATACAAATCCTAATATCCCTATGACAAATAAAAATATTGAAAAATTCATTATACTTATATAAAATTTTATTTGATTTATCTATACTATATATATATTAATAAAATTTATTACATATATTAATTATATTGTAATTTTTTTTTTTTATTTTATTTTACAAATATGTATAAGACTTGAACTTATATTTACGTGTCCGTAGCACGCCATTCTACCATTGAATTAACATATTTATAAATACCTTTATATATATTAATTTACAATGTAAAAATATATGGTATTAACATATTTATAAATACCTTTATATATATTAGTTTACAATGTAAAAATATATGGTATTTGTTAATATATAATTATTTAATAAATAAAAAACATATTATATATATAATTTATTTATATAATAATACATATTTTATTGTTTACTTAAACAATAATAAATTATAGTTGTAAAAGTAAAATACTTATTTGTTAAACAACAATATTTAAAAAATAAATATTATATTTATTTATTGTTTGTTATCTACTATAATTTTTATTGTTTTAAATAAATATCTATCTATTTCTAAATTCACTATTAGATAATACTCCTCATAATAATATGGATGCCTCCTCAAAACAACCATACTTTTATGAAGTCATATGTAATATCATAATTATATGGATGCTTCCTCATAGCAACCATACTTTTATAAAGTCATATGTAATATCATAATTATATGGATGATCTCATATGTGATATCATAATTATATAGATTATTAAATTTATGCTATCATATAGGATATATAGAATTATCTTTTTTTATTTATATCTTTATGCTCTCATAAGAAATATACAAGGTTAAGTGGTGATCTAAAACGAGCTATTTCTTTTAGTGGTTCTTCACTATTAGGATCATCATTTAGCTGTGATACTCGACAATGATGCTTAGTAGGATCTGGATCACTATGATCATAAGCAAAATATAAACCACCTTCAAAATACTGACGAACAGGTGCATCCTTTGAAGGCATAGGAACACTAGAGTGATGTAAATTCTCTGGATAAATAAATTTATCGAATATAGGTTCATAAGCTACTAGTTTAAATAATGAACGATTATGATTCTGATTATGGTTATCTGAATTATCATTTGAATTATTTAATCCTACTGGACCTAAGAGTGAATTATCATTAGGGTTAGGTGGACCACCTGGATTTGAGAAATTTGAAGTTGAATGACCTAATCAGATACCACCCATTTCATTTATATCTCTATTAATATTAATAGTATCCTCTATAAATTCATCTATATATCGCTCCATAAACAATTCTAATATTGAATGTGGCTCATTAATCATAGCACTATATATTAATATTACTATCTGTATTAATCTAAATAAGAAAAAGAATATAAGTAATGCTTGTCCTGAATTATATAGGATATACCTATAGTATATGTATGTAAATACATTGTTATTTAATCTAAATACTGTCATCATCATTTTTTTTTATTTTGTTATTTATTTTTTTGATTGTTTTATTTAACCTTCCATTTGTTCACGCAACCATAATAGGAAGTCTTTTATAGATACTGATTGTATAGCTATAGGCATAGAACTGTGCAAAATCCCACATATTTCTGAACATTGTCCAAAAAAAGTTCCTGGACGATTTACATATACAGAAGCTTGATTTAATCTACCTGGGTAAGCATCTGCTTTAATACCTAAAGAAGGGCAAGCATAAGAATGTATAACATCAGCTGCTGATATTACAATTCTAGTGTGAGTTAATTCAGGTATAATTACTCTATTATCTACTTCTAACATTCTAAATTGACCTTGTTCTAAATCACTTTCTGGCACTATATATGAATCAAATTCTATAAATTCATCATCTGCATTTGTAAAATCAGGATATTGGTAACTTCAATATCATTGATGACCTTCAGCATATACAACTAATGAAGGATCCATAACTTCATCCATTAAATATAATAATTTAAATGATGGGAATGCTATCAATATTAGTATAAATGCTGGTGAAATAGTTCATATTAATTCTATTAAAGTACCATGATTCATATATTTGTGTGCTATAGGTGATTTATTAGCTAAAAAATTTCTTATAATTGTAATCATCATTCATGTTACAGTAAATAATATAATAGCTAAATAAAACATAATATTATTATGTAACTCTTCAATACCTTCCATTTGAGGTGAAGCACTATCTTGGAAAAATAAACCCCAAGGAGTTGGAGCATCCATTTGTAATTTAAATATATAATTAAGTAAAAGCAGCTTTTTTTTTATTATTATTGTAGTTATAATATATCTCACTAATTTGTGTAAACCTTATGTAATCATATAAATACATATAAATCTTTTATTTTGTTTTGTTTTATTTTGTTTTTTTGTTTGTTTTTTTGTTTGTATAAATAAATAAATAATATATTATTTATTTATATATTAAAGAATAACCATTTCAAGATTTTATATTAAAATTAAATATTTGTCTACTTTCTATTTTTAAGGCATTTTTACCTAATTCAAAAGCAAAACCTAAAGTTAATACTAAGAAAAATACTATCATAATTAATAAACCATAAATACCATTAGTATAAGCACTAACAACATAAGGATATATTAATAAAATTTCTAAATCAAATAATAAAAATAATAAAGCAAATATAAAAAAAGAAATACTAAATTGTGTTCTATTTTGACCTAAAAAAGAATGGAAACCACATTCAAAAGCACTATCTTTTTCTTGATAAGGATTATGTGGTGAAAGTATTAAATTAACTAATAACAATATAATACCTAATACTGGTATTAAAAATAAAAAGAAAGTTGTTGTTGTCATTTTTAAAGGTTAAAATTTTATGGGATATATGTTTTATATTAATATTTTATTACAAAAGTTTAAATCATAATTAATAATAAAACTTATTATTACATAAGATTTACATTAAGCTACATATAATAATAAGAATGCCATCATTAAAGCAAATAATCCTGTTGCTTCTGCAAATGCAAAACCTAATATAGCATATGAAAATAACTGTGCTCTTAAAGAAGGATTTCTAGCTACACCTAGTATTAATGCTCCAAAAACTATACCTATTCCTACACCTGCTCCTATTAATCCCGTAGTAGCCATACCAGTACCTATAATTTTAGCTGCTTGTAACATAATTTCCGGTTAATGTTTCACAACCATTATAATCCTATACTACCTTAAACAAGTTTAAAACCTCCATTATATATATGTATATATACAATAAGGTATAATATGCATAAGAATCGAACTTATATTTTCATGTCTGTGACATGCTATTTTGCCATTAAATTAACATATTACAGGCTTTATTGCCTTAATCCACTAATTCTTAAAATACTAATTATACTATTCCTAAAAATAATATTAATATCTAACCTAACCTAACCTAACCTAACCTAACCTAACCTAACCTAACTTAATCTACCAATATCTTTTACAATATATTGTTATTTTGTGACTTACTATTCTACTATAACATTTTCATATATTATATAAAACTATTTATCGCATGCATAAAATCAGATACGGCAGAACATAAATCAGTACTATCATGAGGTGCAACTCCATGATAAGTAAAAAAATATTTCTCAAGAGCTTGCATTTTGACAACAAGTTCATTAAGAGCATCTAATTTTACTACATATTCTGCAACATAGAGTGCTGCATCACGATAAAGTGGTGTATCATAACCCATACTTTCTACATAGTATTGATTAAATTGATAAGCATCCATACGTTGTGTATAAGTATAGTCAATCATAGCAAACATGGTATTATTAGTTATTGGTTCCATTACAGTACTAATAGTGTAATGAGGACTAGTAATGGTATAAGGAGTAAAATCTCTACTCGAGACTTCTACTATTGCTTTTATATGACCCGAAAATAAATGTAAATCTTCTAATACAGCATCAGTATCTTCTATAGTTCCATATCCAGCCTCTTTAAATTTCTGGTACATATGCACTCGTTCTTCTGTAATTGGATATCGAGATATTGATGATGGTGAAACTGCAGTTTCTACAACAGGACTAGGTATTACTGGATCATCTGGTCTAGCTCCATCAGGTATTGAATTTAGCCATCTCTCAAAATCATCGACTCGATTATCCGGTATCTGAAATGATTGTCGTGTTTGAATTATTCTATTTTCAGAGGATAAACTATTAGAAATAACATTTTCAGAAGATGTAGGTATTGATGGATTAGAGATAACATTTTGAGAAGATGTAGGTATTGAAGGACTAGATAGACGTGGAATTGAGGGGTTAGAATTTGAGGAATTAGTATATCTAGTAATTGAACTCATAGATCTTTTACAAATTTTAATATTTGATACATATTTAAAATTTATTGTTGTACTAAAAAGTATTTTTGATAAAAGCATTGTAATTAATCTTAATTTATTATTTCTATAGTATATTTAAAGTATTTGTTAGTTATATCTATATCTACATCCCACAGCTCTATATAACTATGTTAACTATGTGTTATATGTTATATAACTATGTTAACTATGTGTTATTAATTATATAACTATGTTAACTATGTGTTATTAATTATATAACTATGTTAACTATGTGTTATTAATTTAATACGTATAAAATTAGACTTAACTAAAATAATCTATAATAAAAAGTAAAAGTTTTAAGAAATAAAACTTACACATAAATATATGTTCATCTAAATTTAAATAAATAAACAAATCAAATATAAAAAAATTAAATCAATAAATAAACCAATAAAACAAAACAAATAAAACAAAAAGGAACCTATAACGCTGCATTGTAATTTTATAACTTTATATTTATATAGATCTATACTACCTTAAACAAGTTTACAGCCTCCATTATATATACGTATATATACAATAAGGCAAATTTTGGTATAAGATGTTATATCTAAACATCTATACCATGGGACAAACTAACCGGATGGCAAATTTATAAGTAAATTATTATAATAATATTAATAAGTTATTAAGATTGTAATGGTAAACTAGCAAAAGCATGAGGTTTAGGTGGACTAGTTAAACATCATTCTAAAGAGCTATTATTTCTAGTAAAGTATACTTGGAAAGTATCACTGAATAATTGAGGAGTTAATCAAGGATATCTTGATACAGCTTTACCTTCTGTAAGTTGTTTATAAATAATAGTTAAGAAATATCATGTAGCAACAACACTAATAATAGAACCAATACTACTAATTAAATTTCAACCATAGAAAGCGTCAGGGTAATCACTAATTCTTCTAGGCATACCTTGTAAACCTAAGAAATGTTGTGGGAAGAATGTTAAATTAACACCAACAAATAAAATTCAGAAATGAACTTTAGCAGCAAAATGGTCATAAGATAAACCTAATATTTTAGGGATTCAAAAGTATCAACCACTAAATAATGCAAATACAGCTCCCATAGATAAAACATAGTGGAAGTGAGCTACAACATAGTAAGTATCGTGGAAAGCTACATCAAGTGAAGCATTAGCTAATACAACACCACTTAACCCACCAATAGTGAATAATACAACAAATCCTAAAGCAAATAACATAGGAGGTGTTAAATGTAAAGATCCACCATAACATGTAGCTAATCAACTAAATATTTTAATACCTGTAGGAACAGCAATAATTAAAGTAGCAGCAGTAAAATAAGCTCTAGTATCAACATCTAAACCAACAGTATACATGTGATGACTTCAAACTATAAATCCTAATACACCAATAGACATCATAGCGTAAACCATACCTAAGTAACCAAATACATTTTTACTTGATGCAGCAGAAATTACTGTACTAATAATACCAAATCCAGGAATAATTAAAATATAAACTTCAGGGTGTCCGAAAAATCAGAATAAATGTTGGAATAAGATAGGGTCACCACCACCAGCTACTTCAAAGAATGATGTATTAAAATTTCTATCAGTTAAGATCATAGTAATACCACCAGCTAATACTGGTAATGATAATAATAATAATACAGCTGTAATAATTACAGCTCATCCAAATAAAGCTAATTTGTGTAAACGTATACCAGGACTTCTCATATTTAAAATTGTTGTTATGAAATTCATAGCACCTAACATACTACTTATACCACTTAAATGTAAACCAAAAATAGCTAAATCTACACTAGGTCCACTGTGAGATTGTATTCCTGATAATGGTGGATACAATGTTCAACCTGTACCAGCTCCATTTTCTATTGTAGCTGAGAATATAAATAAAAATAAACTAGGAACTAATAATCAGAAACTAATATTATTTAATCTAGGAAATGCCATATCTGGACCTCCTACTAATAATGGTAATAAAAAATTACCAAAACCCCCTATTAATGCTGGCATAACCATAAAGAAAATCATTAAAATAGCATGTGCTGTTATTATACTATTATATAATTGATTATCTGATATATATTGTACACCTGGACCTGACAATTCTAATCTTATTAATACTGAAAATGCAGTTCCAACTAATCCCGAAAATAAAGCAAACATTAAATATAAAGTACCTATATCTTTAGCATTAGAAGATAAGAATCATCTTTCTTGTCACTCACTAGGTTGTTTAAAATCTAATGTAGTAGTAGTATTATTTTCATTATATTCTTCAATAAGGTGTTCAGTGGAATAATCAGCACTTAAACCTGTTGGTTGTATATTTTGATAACGATTATAAGTATAGTCAAAGGACAAAAAAATAATTAATCTTGGTTTTATTTCATTTAGTATTTTTATTATTTATTACAGTTAAATCTAAATCTACATTACATAATCAAAAATTAATATTTATTAACTATGATAACTAAGGTTTATTATTATAAATTTTATTTTTTATTATTTTTATTTTATTTTATTTTATTTTATTTTATCTAGGGGTTTTATTATATTTCTACTTTTTAAGTCATAGGGGACTGTAAATTCTATTTCTATTTTTTAGTCATAGGGGACTGTAAATTTTATATAAAGCTTTACAGGCTTTATTTTATTTCTATTCTATATAAAGTTATAGGATGCGTGTTAATCCGATTTCTTTTTATTTTATTTTATTTTATTTTATTGGTTTATTTATTTATTTAATTTTATTTGATTTGTTTGTTTTTCTATTTTATTTAAATTTAAAGAAACTTTTATTTATATGTAAAATTTATTTATATAAATTTTTATATATTTCTTTTTATTTTATTTTTTATTCACGCGTATTTATACTTAAGTAGTATATTTAAAAATTAGAAAGCAGTCTGATGTGTTTTGATATTATAATTAGGTTATTATAATTTAATCTATATTTATGTTTTTACAGGGTATACATATTATTATTGATATTTATTTATAGTGTAATTATTTATTGGAATATACCCTGTGGATAGGTATCTAGAATTGAACTAGAATATACTGTGCCACATACAGCCGTTCTACCATTGAACTATACCTATCTATATATATTTGTTTTACCTTATGTAACATAAGGATACCGGGAGAGAAATTCGAATTCTCATTCTTAATTCATGAAATTATTGTTCTACCTGTTAAACTATCCTGGTTATGAAAAGTATATAATTAGATACTTTTTTATGTTGGGGCGACTCGAACACCCAATAGTAAATACCAAAAATTTATGACTTACCGATTAGTCGACAACATAAATTATATATCTGCATACAAAGTATGGGTAACAAGACTTGAACTTGTAAAGTATAAAACTATTCCGTCCTAAGCGGAATCTGGTTACCAATTTCAGCATACCCATGTATATATATAACTATACCATGTGTATATATATATAGCTATACCATGTATATAAATAACTATATATGCTCGAGATAAGATTTGAACTTACAACCTAATCAGCTTCAATGATTCGCTCTACCAATTGAGCTTCTCAAGCGTTAATAAAAGTGGAGTTATCAGGACTCGATCCTGAAATAACGATATGCAAAATCGTCGTTTTACCAGTTAAACTATAACCCCTAATATATCCAAGAAACGATTCGAACGTTTACGGCTTGCGCCACTTAAGCTTAAATTAAGACTGTCTACCAGTTCCAGCACTCGGATTAAATAAGACTAAAATGACTTGAACATTTACTCAAACCATCATGAGTGGTTCGCTTTAACCAATTAAGCTATAGCCTTTAGCGAACTTAGGATTTGCACCTAAATTTCATGGACATGAGCCATGTATGTTACTATTACATTAATTCGCTTTAAGAGATAGGTGATTCGAACACCTAACCTTTCGCGTGTAAAGCGACAGCTCTACCAATTGAGCTAATCTCTTTTAACCCAAGGGAGATTTGAACTCCCGCGCTAACAGTGAAAATGTTATGTCTTAACCGGGCTTGACCATTGGGTCTTTATATAAGAGAAAAATATATATATATATATATTATTAGCCTCATGCGAGTATTGAACTCACTTCTACCGATTACAAAACGGTTGCATTACCTTTATGCTAAAAAGGCTACCCTTAAAGATTTACCTTTTTTTTTTTAATTAAATTTTTAATTTAATAAAGACTGATATCACATAATATTTAGTATAATATTATTTTTTTAAATTAGTACTTTATATCTAAAAATGTTTTCATTCTTACAACCAAAGCCTATTAATTGTTAAATTTTAACAATTATACTCGTAGTGTTCTACTACGTATAAAAGTATCATAAAGTTTGCTTCGCGTTTAGATGCTTTCAACACTTATCTTTAACTGATGTAGCTTTCCTGCCATGCCTATGTTGTCTAGCCAACACTATATCAGATAGTGTAGCAATACCTTAGTATAAGTATTAGTTACTATTATAAAATAATTATAATATAAATCATAAACAACAGGTAAACCAGAGATCAATATACCCAACTCCTTTCGTACGAAGGGGCTATCTTTAATCTACTTTATGTTCCTCTAGAAGATAGAAACCATACTGTCTCACGACGTATTAAACCCAGCTCATGTAGCTCTTTAATCGACGAACAGTCGAACCCTTCATGATTTCTGCATGCATGAGGATGAGCTAAGCCGACATCGAGGTGCCAAACCGCGCACTCAATTTGTACTCTCTTGCGCAAATTAGCCTGTTCAATTAATGTTATCATAAAAGATTCAGCTATAAGCTAAATAAGCGTGCATAGCACGCAACTTTTATTTCCATTTTTCTCAAAACGGTTCAGACTATTTCATCATCTTTATTAATAATTATATGGGAGAGAAAATTGTAAAATATATATATAAAAAAAAGATTAAGTACTACTTACTCAACCTTTAACACCAAAAGCTCCAACACGTGAAGTAGAGTTAACAACAGAATATTGTAAATTAGCTTTATCATTACCTCTTAACACTGGTGTAGGATAACCTTTAAATGAAGAATAAACATTTTCTAAATTACCTTTATATTTAGTTCTCCGTTGAGATCTAGAAGCTGAAAAACGTCTAGTTAATCTACCAGCAGCTTCTAATCTAACACCAGATACTCTTTTTATATTTCAAATTATTTAAAATAATTTTCTTAAGATATTTAGATTTTAGATTATCTTGTTTTTGTAAAAAATTATCATCACTATTAATAAAATTAAAGAATTTTTTAGATTTATCAGCTAATTTAATATTTTTAATTTTAGCTTTTCTAATTAAAACTTTAAGATATCTTAAAACATTTCTTTTTTTCTTTAATTTTAATTCTAAAGGTTGAGTAAATATTTTACTATTAAAATAAAAATATTTTAAATTAATTATATTAAATTCAACATTTTTATTAAATATTTTTCTTACTAAACTAACTAAACCTTGTAAATATGAATTTTCAAATTTAGCTTTATTAATATATAATATTTGTTTATAATACATATAAAACTTTAATCTTTTAAAACTTTTTGCTATAAATCTTGTATAATAAATATTTTGTGCTCTATTAACTTGAGTATTATATTTAGGTAAAAGATTACTTAATAATACACTTTTTTGTTTTTGTTTACACAAAATATTTAATGCTACATCTTTTATTAATTTTAATTTTCTAGCAAATTTAGCTTTTTTAAATAATGTTAAATATCTTTTTTTTAATTTTAATAAATAATTTAATTTTTGTTTATTATAAACATATAATGAGATAGTTACTTTATCATTAGTATGTTTAAATTCACCATCACTAATAAATATCTTATTTGTAGATATTTTTCTAAATCTACGACGTAATCTATCTTTTCTTAATAGAGATTCTAATTGTAAATGATATAGATTAAAGTATGCTTTAATTAATCTCATTACATATTTACTTTTAATAGGTATTAAATTAATAGCATTTTTATTATAACAATATATACTAGTTTTTCAATTTCTTACAGCTGGTATAATATCTCTATTATAAATAGCTATACTAGGATTATTTAATGCTTTTTTATTATATCTAGTATTTAATTTTGATTTTATAATTTTTAACATATCTATAAATATACATATATATTAATATAATTAATTAAATTAATTATATAATATTAAAGCTTGGTAAACCAAGTCTAATACATTATTAAAACAAAATAATAATAATTATTATACAAATAATATTTTTTTAATTATTAATAAAGATGTTGGGCGTTAAAAAAGGATTATTGTTAGCTATACTCACCTTTTAGTCGTTGAACGTCCTTATTTTAATTTATCATAAACATAATAAATATGCTAAAATAAGTTTCGCTTCAAATACACTTAATTAATATAAGTTGTCTTTGAAATTTACCCAATATATTACCAATATTTTATAATATTGGAGGACTCACAGTTATAAATCCCTAGCGTAACTTTTTCTATAATCCAAGACCTTTCCTTAATGCATCTTGTGATCATATGCCCCGCTTACGCGACTGATAGACTTGTAGGTCAAACAGTAAAGCAAGATTTAGCCATTAAACTTTTAAAGTATTAATAAATATTATATTAATAAACATAAATACTTTATTAATATAACAAATAAACTTTTACTCATATTGGACTAAAATTAATCCAAAATACGGTAAAGTTTAAAATACATCTATTCACCGCATAGTTAAAATCTTACTTAAAATAAAAAATAATTGTGGAATTTAATCGAATAATAACTGTATAATTATAATAATAATTAGAACAAATTAAAATATTTGTATATAAATATACAAGTTTACAATATGAACTTTGGATATACCCAGGTACTTTTTGTGGGATCTGTGCCCCGCATAAACTGCCTTCCAATCATCAGGAGTATATATAAGGATACGAATAAAGGTGTTTCATTATTATCTCAACAACTACCTTATACACTATAAATCATCCTAAAATTTCACTCCTGTAATTAGTAACAGTAAAGCTGCATAGGGTCTTCTCGTCTATCTAGAGGTAAACAGTATCTGCACTGCTATTCCAATTTCACTGAGACAATCATCGAGACAGCTGTTGCATCGTTAAGTCATTCATGCAGGACCGCATTTAACGGCCAAGGTATTTCGCTACCTTAGGACCCTCATAGGTAAGGCCGCCATTAATCGGGGTGTCCTTCAAAACCTCAGTTAATAATCAAGGTAGATCCGTTACCCAGCCGACATTGGGCAGACATCACACTCAATACTTTGATCTTTTATCTTTGCAGAGTGCTGTGTTTTTATTAAACAGTCGTACAACATTATTTCATGATTCCTCTTATTATTAATTTAATTATTCATATAGAATTTCATACTTTTACTATATGTTAAATTAATAATAATGGCCCTCCTTATTCCGAAGGTACAGAGTCAATTTGCCGAGTTCCTTAATGATTGTTCTCTCAAACGCCTTTGTATTCTCTACTTGCTTACTTGAGTTAGTTTCTAGGTACGGTTAATGTTATTAATAACCTATGTATATACAATACATATTTTAATATTATTTATTCATAAATATATATTTATAATCTATTGGTAATCAATTATAAATAATTATTGTAAATAATATGATTATACAAACAAATTATAAAATTATATTTATTATTATTCTACAAGATTGCAAAATACAAGGTATAAAACATAGTATGCTATTACTACCGTATATTTTTCAATTTGTACCAACAAGTATAAGTAATAAATAGTTTTATTATAATAAACTTTTCCAGAACCTTTATTACTTGTTAAAGGTTTTGATATTGTTTTTACGTCATCAAAATTATCTTTTGATTAATTTTTTTAGACACCGGTTATAGATGAAACCATAAGCTTTAGGCGAGGCTAATAGCCTTTTTCGTTACTCATGTCAGCATTCTCTCTTGGATTTAACAGTTGGTTTTTAATATTTTAATAAAAATATTAATATTTTGTTTAATCCAATGTTCCGCTACCCCACATAAAATTTTAGTACTTTTAGCATTAACATTTTAATACTTTTAGCATTAACAATTTAATACCTCATCACTTTAATTTTTATTTGTGTACAAGGTTTCGGTATATTATTTAGATCCGTTAAATTTTCGGTGTTTTTTCCTAATTTATTAATCAGTGCTCTGTTACGAGGTCTTCAAAAAATGGCCGCTTCTAAGCCTATTTCCTGATTGTTTTAAAATAAAACATCCTTAATTTCACTTAACAATAATTTTGGAACCTTAACTCTTGTTCTGGGCTGTTTCCCTTTAGACATACAACCTTATCGCACTATGTCCGATTATTTAACATTCATCTTTGCCCTTCCGAGTGCAAATACTCTCCGGTAAAGTCACTACAACCCCCCGATGTTGACAAATATCTTTGATATTGCCCGAGATCACAGTTCTGTACCTGCTAAGATGTTAATTAAATTACCTACTTACATAGGTTTCGCGGAAAACCAGCTATACTAGTCAGTTTTGTCTTTCACTAACTTACCACAGTTCATCGGATATCTTTACAACGATAACCCGTTCGGGCTTTTATAACCCTGACCATGGTAAGATCACTAGCCTTCGGGTCTAATTCTAGATACTTATTCATTTTTTCATAATTGGTTTATCTACGTATCTATCTACATATATACTTTAACATATTATAATTTATACCTTACAGTATTCATTTATATGTTAAATTTATATTTAGCTATTACTTGCATCTAAAATTAACTTGCTGACCCATTATGCAAAAGGTACACTCTTATTAATTATTTAAAATTTAACTTGAGCTGCTTATAAAACTACTATTTCAGGGTATTTCCCTCACGGTACTACTACACTATCGCTTATATATTTTTTTTAGCCTTAGAGGAAGGTTCCCCTATTTTTCAACAGATTTTTTTCCGTTATACTTAATATCCTATATGGTTTAACCATTAGTAATATTTAGTAAATAACAATATATTATTTTTATAATATATTGGTAAAAACATATAATATATCTTTTTACTCTTAAACTTTTACAAATTTAATTATATTTACTTAGGCTTTTGCTATTTAGAAGACACCAAATAACAATCTCGTTTGATTTCTTTTACTAAAGTTACTAAGATATTTCAATTCACTTTGTCTTATAATTAGATTTCTCTATGATTTCTAGTTTATGTTGTTCCCTAGATATAATTATCTTGAAATATATAGCTAACCATCCATAATAGTTTCTTTATATACTTATCTTGATTTCTCAAGATGTATATGGTACATATCATCTTTATTGATGTATAATTGTTACTTATACCATAGTCTCAGGTTATTATGATTCGAACATAAACAATCTCCAACCCAAATGAAGCGACCAACCACCGGACACTAACCTGTATAACCTATGGTATATTTACATTAATTTTACTTTAATTTTATTTTATTTTATTATTTTAATTATAACATGTTAATATACTATACGTAATTTTTTTTTTTTTTTACTTATAGTATCAGAGAGTATATGATTCGAACATATGAAAGTTTTTATCTTTAGCTAGACTCAAGCTAGCCGCCTTAGACCACTCAGCCAACTCTCTTTTTTGATTCTTCAGTGGATCGAACACTGAACATATCCTTATCAAGAATACACTTTACCAGTTAAGTTAAAGAACCTATATTATATTCAAGAGCACTTAGATTTGAACTAAGAAATATAAGGTTGAAGCTTACAGTTTTACCATTAAACTATGCTCTTCGGAAAAGAGATGAATCGAACATCTAAGTGTTAAAACACAATATTTAGCAAATATCTTACCCTACCAATAGCAACTTTTCCTTTAATTATATACGAGTTAGACCGGTTTCGATCCGGCATCTATTTTCTCGACAAGAAAACCCTTTACCAATTAAGTTACTAACCCTACTTATATATATATATGGCTAACTGAATTCGAATCAGTACACTTTACTTGGAAGGTAAACAGTCTACCATTAACTTATAGCCATTAGAATGATATATATATATATATATATTTAATTAATTTTATACTTATGACTAGCTGAATTCGAATCAGCACATCTTATATGGTAAATAAGCAGTCTACCATTAACTTATAGTCATTATATTTTAATTTTTAAGACCTATGGGATTCGAACCCATGTTATAATGATTAAAAGTCACATGTTTTACCATTAAACTAAAGTCTCTAAGTATAAAGTGGATATTGTAAATTATTAATATAACCACCTTATCTTATTAGATAATTACTCATTAATTTAGTAAAATTAATTTAAATAATCTAGTTAAATTAATTAGAGTAATTAACAATTATTAATATATAAATTATTAATAATATATTAAGTATTAATAGTCTATTACTTATAGTAATAAACAATTACATCTTATAATTTATATCTAATAACCTCAATAGTATACAGAAATATATAAGAATAATCAAACTACATCAACAAAATGTCAGTATAATATACCTGATTCGTAACCTAAGTGATGATGATCTGTTAAATGGTATGCAGCTAAACGTCATAATCCTACAGCTAAGAAAGCTGTTCCAATAATAACGTGTAAACCGTGGAAACCAGTACCAAAGTAGAAACATGATCCATAAACACTATCAGATATAGTGAAAGAAGATACTGAATATTCAACACCTTGGAAGAAAGTAAATATTATAGCTAATATAATTGTTACAGCTGTACCATATAAAGCACCTTTTCTATTACCTTGTATTAAAGAATGGTGAGCATATGTAATAGTCACACCTGAAGATAATAATAATATAGTATTTAATAATGGTAATTCAAAAGGATTAACAGCTTGTATACCTAATGGAGGTCATTGTGCACCTAATTCAACACTAGGTGATATTGCACTATGGAAAAATGCTCAGAATATAGCTAAAAAAAGAATACTTCAGATATAATAAATAAACCTACACCTAAGTTTAATCCTTTTTGTACAGCGTTAGTATGATTACCTAAATAAGTACCTTCTGAAATTACATCTCTAAATCATAAAGCCATTACATAAATAACATTTAATACAGCTAAACCTACTAAATATTGGAAACCTTGGAATCCATGCATAAATAAAACTATAGATGTAGTTAATATAAATAATGACAGACTAGTAAATAATGGTCAAGGAGAAGGTGAAACTAAGTGGAAAGGGTGATTTTGAAAATTACTTTTTGATTTATATATCATATTTTAATTTTATAATTTATTGTTTAAGCTTTATATATCTATTTTTGTTTTATTGTTATTACAATAGCACCTACCATACCTAATAGTAAAATTATAGAAGTTACAATTAATCACATTGAATAACTAGTATACATTATATTACCTATACTAGCTATATGTGTAGGTTCTATTAATGAATTATCTCAACCTTTACTACTTGCATAACCAATTTGTTGTTTTAAATCAACTATATTAAACAATTCATTATGTAATTGAACATTATATATATCTGAATATGAATTTGATAAATAAGAAATTACACTATTTTCTGTTAAATTTAAAGGTAATACTTGTGCCATAATATAATAGAAAATGATAGTTGTTAAACTAGCTAAAGGTAAATCATTATTAGTATCATTAAATAATTCAGATACTCTAATATTAATTAACATTAAAATGAATAAAAATAAGATAGATACAGCACCTACATAAACTAATATATAAGCTAATCCTATAAAATTATATCCAACTAATATTAATAAACCTGCTACATTAACAAATAAACCTATTAAAAATAAAACAGACACTACAGGGTTTCTACTACTTATAGTAAGTATACCTAGTAAAATAGATAATAAATAAATAATATCTACAAATTCTATTCTAAATCCATTAGTAATAGAATCATTTAATAAAAATATATTATTCATAATTAAAATTATTAAATCTATTAACAAATTATACAAATAATAAATGTCTAGATAGGATTAGATATATATATATATCTAATTAGGGAGAAAAGGAATCGAACCTTCGACAGCCAATGGCTATTGAGTTTACAGCTCAACCCGTGAACCAACTTACGGAACCTCCCTTTTTCATATATATATTGAATCAATCACTGGATTTGAACCAATTTGTTATATACCTATTTTTGATTTTATAATATATATAATATTATTTTTATTTTTGAAATTTATACTCCCCGTGCAATTTCCATTACACGAACCTTATTTCGACTTAACACCAATCAAAGTTTTGCATACGAAAACTATCCTGCATACTTATATACCATAAACGTATATAATCTTACACAGAAAAAATCAAACTTACTGCATCTTCTTTTTTCAGCGCCTGACGAGTGGTTAGTACCTAACTGAGATATAATTCACCGTGACGTTGGTGATTCACGATTACTAGTAATTCCTTTTTCATGTAGTCGAGTTACAGACTACAATCCATATTATTTCCTTTTTTGAGGATTAGCTCCATTTCACAATATCGCATCCCATTGTAAAGGCGTATGTGGCACGTCTATAGCCCACAGCATTTAGGCCATAATGACTTGTCTTAATCCCTTTTATCTGGTCCGATGTAGTAGCGAACCACTTTATATAAATAAATAAAGTGAGGGTTTTCGTTAATTAAAGGAATTAACCAAATCTCACGACATTAACTAAAGACAGCCATGCAGCGCTTGTAACAATTTTTTATAATCTGCTATACAAGCTGTGGTAAGGTTTTTCGCGGATCATCGAATTAAATAACATACTTCACTACTGGTTTCAGAAACGGTCTAATGATTTCAGTTTATATGTTGCCATAGTACTCTTGAGGTGGAATGCTTACACTTTCGTTTATACATTAAATTTTTCTCTAATGTATGACATTCATCATTGTCTGCTTGGACTATTAGGGTATCTAATCCTGTTTGCTACCCAAGCCTTCGTCTCTCAACGTCAGTTATTACATAGAAGGACGCCTTCGCCGTTGACAGTCCTCCTGGTATCATCAAATTTTATCTCTACTCCAGAAATTCTTCCTTCTCTCATATAACTCTAGTAAAAAAGTACTCATTTAGAGTTTAATTTACCGTCTACTTACCCTTTAAACCCAATAAAGATAACTAACACTAGCCTCCTACGTATTACCGCGACTGCTGGCACGTAGTTTGGTCAAGACTTATAAATAGAT